>CM024669.1:13553568-13573568 GCA_014182725.1 Eucalyptus brandiana
GTGTCATAAAATAGCCTCCCCAATGGTTTTCTCACGTCCCAAGTATTTTTTTCTAATTTTCCGGATTTTCTCAATTTTATAAATACCAAAAGTAAAAAAAATATTTCCGGTCATCAAAATTTTTATCTGACTTTTCCATAATTTAGATCACATTTTTCTAAGCATCTCTGCAAAAAGTCTCATCAAAATTCAATTTCTACAATTTTTTAAAGGGGTGGTGCCTACTCAAACATTGGGAATGTCTACTCCTGCTGGGGGCAAAAATGCTCCTAAAGCTCTTTAGGGAGGTAGTGGTGCTCACAGGTCACGGGCAGTTTTCGGGGGATCGTTGCGCGATGCATGAGTCATGTCACGGGCACAGAAATGAGTCAATAATGAGTCATAATAACGTTCAATGATCCCTAAAATAGGTTCCGGCCGATTGAAAAGAGTGCCCCTAGACAAAGATGGATGCATCGCGTGGCTCCCCTCACGTAGGCATCATGGCCGAGCGCATGGGTCGTTTTCGAGCCAAGCGGCCATAGATGATGAATCGATGACCGAGTTACTTGGGAATTGACGAATCTATGAGTCCCTTCGATAAGACGAGATTGTGCCTCGGGCATGAATGAACGAGCCACGCGCTGTATCGATCCACGACCCGAACAAGACATTGGTGTTCTCGCGTCTAGCGGTGCCGATGCGACCTCGTTTGATGACTCCGTGTGATCCTCGAGTTCTCGTGCTTGAGGAGCTACGGATGAGTTGGCTTGGTTCGTTTCCAGTGTGCGCGATGGCGTGTGAGAGATGATAAGAATGTATGCATAGGCACGCTTCGTGTTGGTGCATCGAACTGCTTCCCTCACTTTCGATCAGTTGTTGCTCCGCGAGCTAAACATCGGATGCAAGATGTGGGTTCCTGTGTTGCATACCTATTGTGACAGAAATGTGTGCCTTCAATCGTCCCTTCCATCACGACGTCCTCTCGAATGCTCGGTTGGACCGGATAGTGGGGCTCGTGTTCCACGAACGTCGTCTCATTCGATCGTTTGGATGGACCACGAGTGCCTACTCGTTCTCTAGAATGTGGAACTCTCATAATGGGTGTGGGGTCATTGGCCCTTGTTCCCTAATCGTTAAGCGTTTATCGCTTCACCGGAATGACGATCTTGCCTTGTCCTTGATCACACGAAGCCCTCGGGCATCGCGATGGATCATGCTCGGCGGACGTCGTGAAGGAATGCTACTTGGTTGATCCTGCCGGTAGTCATATGCTTGTCTCAAAGATTAAGCCATGCATGTGTAAATATGAACTAATTCGGGATTTGTGAAGCTGCGAATGGCTCATTAAATCAGTTATAGTTTGTTTGATGGTATTTGCTACTCGAATAACTGTAGTAATTCTAGAGCTAATACGTGCAACAAACCCTGACTTTTGGAAGGGATGCATTTATTAGATAAAAGGTCGACGTGGGCTTTGCCCATTGCTTTGATGATTCATGATAACTTGACGGATCGCGTGACGCATCATTCAAATTTCTGCCCTATCAACTTTCGATGGTAGGATAGTGGCCTACTATGGTGGTGACGGGTGACGGAGAATTATGGTTCAATTCCGGAGAAGGAACCTGAGAAACGACTACCACATCCAAGGAAGGCAGTAGGTGTGCAAATTACCCAATCCTGACACGGGGAGGTAGTGACAATAAATAACCATATCGGGCTCTTTGAGTCTGGTAATTGGAATGAGTACAATCTAAATCCCTTAATGAGGATCCATTGGAGGGCAAGTTTGGTGCCAGCAGCCGCGGTAATTTCAGTTCTAATAGCGTATATTTAAGTTGTTGCAGTTAAAAAGCTTGTAGTTGGACCTTGGGTTGGGTCGACCGGTCCGCCTCACGGTGTGCACCGATTGGCTCGTCCCTTCTACCGGTGATACGCTCCTAGCCTTAACTGGCCGGGTCGTGCCTCGGTCTTTGTTACTTTGAAGAAATTAGAGTGCTCAAAGTAAGCCTACGCTCTGTATACATTAGCATGGGATAACATCATAGGATTCCGGTCCTATTGTGTTGGCCTTCGGGATCGGAGTAATGATTAACAGGAACAGTCGGGGGCATTCGTATTTCATAGTCAGAGGTGAAATTCTTGGATTTATGAAAGACAAACAACTGCGAAAGCATGCGAAAGCATAGATTTTTCCATTTCCGGATTCGCGGATCACTGTTCACTTTCCTCTCAAGCTGGGCGACTGGTTCACTGTAGCGTGGTTTCTGGTGTTTGAGCGATTCCGATCGCTTTGGCCTCTCTTTGGCCGCGATTTTTGAAGGGAAGGCGCGCCTCCTCCCCCCTCAAATCCTCACCGAAGCGTTTTGGTTGGCGCGGCCTCAATCGTGAGATCTCCTGGTTCGGTTAGGGTTTCTGGTGCGGTTTCGAGCTTGTCTCTGCCGTGCTTCGTGTTGATCTTCCAGCCAGCCTTTGGTTGCGTTCTTTGGAGGTAAGCCTCGTCCCTCTCCTCCTAGGATTCTAGCCGAAGCTTTGCTTGTCCCATGGCCTGCATTGTTGGATCCCTTGTACTGCGATAGATCTGGTGCGATCAGCTCCTCTATTTCGTTCCTGTTCTATGTATGGCGTCTTCGAGTAATGGTCCATTGGGACGGGGGAAGGACAAGTCTCAGCCTCCCCCTAGGAGTCGTAGCCGTATGCGAAATGCCCCTCGGGGCTGAGATGGGAGACCCCCTGGTGTGCTGAATCGAGGAAGGTCGAAAGCGCCTCAACCCAGATCGTGGGTTAGTGTGGCTGGTTTGTCGGCTAAAGGGTATGACTTAGGCTTTGCCCAACCTATCTCGGTGGGAAAGAAATCGGTTGTTCGGTTGTCTGAAAATGCTAAGTATGCTGGAGACCCGAAATGGGATTGTTGTTTGGTCGGTTATTATGTAGGGAAGAATGTGCCATTCAAAATCACTGAAATGGCATTGAAACAGGCCTGGGGCGCACATTTAACTGAAATGCTGGCCAACGATGATGGCTTCTATTTTTTCATCATACCGGATGATGAATTCAAGAGAAAGATACTGGAGGAAGGTCGCTTGACAGTGGCTAGGGTCCCCCTGGTTCTTAAGCAATGGCATCATTCAATGGAGCTGAAAAAAGACCTTCAAACTTCGGTTCCGGTCTGGATTCGCCTCAAGAACATCCCCTTTGCTTATTGGTCGGCCCCGGGAATCAGTGAAATTGCAAGTGCTGTGGGGAGACCCTTGTATGTGGATCCTTTAACGGAAAAAATGAAACGGCTCTCATTTGCTAGGTTATGTGTTGAGATCTCTGCAAAACAGGAGAGATGTGAGGAGATTGAAGTTTGGGTGGACGATAAAGCCTTCGTAGTTCCGGTGCTATATGAATGGAGACCAAACTCCTGTGCGAAATGCGGGGCATTCGGACATAATTGCCTTGCAAAGGTAGAAGCTAAGCAGCCTCCGATTGCTGCATTTCAACCTGCGGCTGCAAATCCAGGTATTGCAGTTCAATCTACTGCTACTGCAAATGTAGCTTCTGCAGAACCGGTTACTGCAGATCCAGAAACTTCATCCTCTTCGGAGGAAGGTTGGAAGAAGGTCACCAATAAGAGAAATAAGCAACAGCAGGGGAAGAAAGCAATATCTACTCCTCCAATTTCGGCCCTAAAGGCCAAGCCGTTAGATGGCTCGATCATCCATGATGCAGCTGAAGATCAGAACTGCGAAGTTCCTGAAAGGGATGGAAACTCAATGGCTCTTGTTGTCCCTAACACGGATGTTGCTGCGACAGCATTGTCTTCGGAGGAAGATTCGGAGGAGAATGCAAGTGCTGTTGGTAGTAGTAGTAGTGAGGAAGGGGATCCTGACCCTGGTTTGCCAAGCCACCAGGATATTCGCCCTAAGGTTCCTCCCGTCCAGAAGTTTTTTCATAAATCTTCCGCTATGGCCACTCCTTCTAGTGCGCCGAACAAGGGGTCGAAAAGGAGACCCCCTAGACGACGGTAATGCTTCCTGTTCGTTTGTTTTTTGGATATGAATTTTGGCATATGGAATATTAGGGGCTTGGGAGACCCCGTTAGGCAGGCGGAAATCAGAAATTTTGTTAGGTCTAACAACCTTTGTTGTGTTGGCATTATTGAGACTAAGATCTCCTCCGCTGTGTTTAATTTGATCACTTCTATCTTGCTGCCTGGTTGGTTTTGGGTTAATAACTATAGCTACTCCCATAAGGGGAGAATTTGGGTGGGGTGGAACCCCCGTGATGTTAATTTTTTGGTGAATGCTTCCTCTGCGCAAGTTATTCACGGCAGGCTTCTCTGGTTAACCTCCGGTAAGACCCTGTTTTTGTCGATTGTCTATGCTGAACACAGCTTTGTTGCAAGGCGGCCCTTATGGGAGGATCTTATCCATACCAGTAGGATTCTGTCCTCTGCTCCTTGGATAGTTGCTGGTGATTTTAATGCGATCCGCGACCCGTCGGATAGAATTGGAAGCTCAAACACTTGGATTCCAGCGTTTGATGAATTTAGAGATTGCTTGACTCAGGCTGGCCTAGATGATTTGCGGTACACTGGTTATAGATATACTTGGGCTACCTCATCGGGTCCTAACCGGAAACAAAGGAAGATAGACAGAGTTATGGTCAATGGCTCCTGGAATTCGGAATTTTCATTCTCGGAAGCTTCATTTATAGCTCCAGGTATTTCGGACCACACACCGATGGTTATCAAGGTTATGCAAGCCCCCAACTCTTCTAAACCTTTTAAGTTCTTTAATTTTTGGATGACCCATCCGGAATTCTCCGAAATGGTTGCTGAAGCATGGCGTTCTCCGTTTCATGGGGCGCCTATGTTCATTCTTTGTGCGAAGCTCCGTCTTCTGAAATGCAAGCTGAAACGCCTCAACAAAGAATCTTTTTCTGACTTGTCTATGAGAACCGCTGAGGCCAGAAGGGTTCTCCAATCTACTCAGGATGCTCTTCAAGCCGATCCTTCAAACGGTCCTCTTGCTGAAGCCGAGAAACAGCAGATCCAAGCTTTCACTGACTTGCGCCTTCAGGAGGAATCGTTCTACCGTCAAAAATCCAGGGTACGTTGGCTGAGAGATGGGGATCTTAATACTAAATTTTTTCACCAAGTGGTGAACAAACGGCACCTTCAAAACAGAATTATTTCAGTGACTGACGGGAATACCTCTACATCTGACCCGGAGGAAGTTCAGAAGATATTTGTGGATCATTTTCGTGATTTGCTTAATGCGACTCCGGCTGTGGTGTGTCCTGGTATGGAGGAAATAAAAGCGGTGCTGAAACATTCGCTTGGTGAAGAACAGGTTCGTTTCCTATCCGCCCCTGTTTCGGATGATGAAATTAAAGATACCATGTTTTCGCTTGCAACGGGTAAAGCACCTGGGCCTGATGGCTTCAATGTTGAATTCTTTAAACATTCCTGGGATATTGTTGGTGCTTCGGTTCTCTTGGCGGTTAAGGATTTCTTTGTAACAGGTGAACTGTTAAAGCAAATCAATACCACCATTATTGCCCTAGTGCCCAAGATCCCCAATGCCTCGACTGTTAATGACTTCAGGCCAATTGCATGTTGCAATACAATATATAAATGTATCACTAAGCTTATTGCTAATCGCATTTCCCGTGTGTTGCCATCTATCATTAGTCTTCCTCAGAACGCATTTGTCAAGGGAAGGCATATCAGTGATAACATTTTACTTACCCAAGAGTTGTTCAGTGGATTCCAGCATGATCCATATCGGCCTAAATGTGTAATCAAGGTCGATTTTAGGAAGGCATATGATACGGTGTGTTGGGATTTCATTAAAACTTGCCTACAGGCTTTCGGTTTTCCTCAGCAATTCATTGACCGAATTATGAGTTGTGTTCGGTCTCCCAAATTCTCGGTATCCTTAAATGGGGAGCTCCATGGATTCTTTGCAAGCAGGAGGGGTATCCGTCAAGGTGACCCAATGTCTCCTTACTTGTTCACTCTCGTAATGGAAGTCTTTTCTGGATTACTGGATATTCAGACGGGTAGGCCGGACTTCGGTTTTTTCTGGAGATGCAAATCGACCAAGCTCTCCCACCTGTTCTTCGCGGACAATGTACTCCTATTCTCGGAAGCTAGCTTACCTTCTATTGATCTCTTAAAGGAAGGAATTCAATGTTTCTCCAATTGGAGTGGGTTGAAGCCAAACCTTAATAAGAGTGAAGTTTTTATTTCTGGTGGATCTTCTCGCCTTCGAAATGATATTGTGGACAAGCTTGGATTCCAGGTTGGTTCTCTCCCCTTTCGATACCTTGGAGTCCCGGTTATTTCTGCACGGCTAGGCAAGGCGGACTGCGTAACGCTAGTTAACGCAATAACAGCTCGAGTCCAGTCTTGGACCCATAGATTCTTGTCGTTTGCTGGTAGACTTCAGCTCATAAAATATGTTCTTTATTCTATTCAAGTCTTCTGGGCAAGCGTTTTCTTTTTACCGTGTGCTGTGTTGGATAATATTGAGAAAATCCTCCGCCAATTTCTATGGAAGGGGCCGATGATGGGTTCGGGAGGGGCCAAAGTCGCTTGGTGTGATGTTTGCCTCCCGAGAGAAGAGGGAGGGCTTGGTATTCGTACCCTAAAGGAAAACAATATTGCATTGATGCTTAAACACATTTGGAAGCTATTCTCGGACAAAGAATCCCTGTGGTGTAAGTGGATCCACTCCACATTTTTAAACCGGAAGAATTTCTGGATTGTTCCGATTCCTACTTATTGTTCGTGGGCCTGGAGGAAGCTCCTTCGCCTTCGGAACATTTATCAGCAGCACTTTAGATGGAAGATTGGCAACGGCAGGTCGGTGTCGTTTTGGTTTGATCCGTGGCATGACAATGGCCCGCTCAATCGCCTGTTCTCCAACCAGGAAATTTACCGATCAGGCATTCCTCGGGTTGCCTCAGTAGCTGAAGCTTTCTCTTCGCCTTTGGGCTGGTACGTGATTAATATTATGGCCAACTGGTGGGAGCCCCTCCCCGAATTCAGCCAGCAAGCGGACCGTTTCCAGTGGATCCGCCACCCCTCGGGGCGTTTCTCAACAGCTTCGGCTTGGGAATTATTGAGGCCCAAAGGAAATACTGTGTCTTGGTCCCCGTTCGTGTGGAGCCCGTCTATGCCACCGAGATACCAAACACTTTTATGGCTTATTACCCGCAATAGGCTCCCAACGCAAGTGCTGCTTCTCTCGTATGCTAGGATAACGGCAGCCCTCTGCCCGTTTTGTTCGAGCAGGCCCGATTCGGTGGATCACCTATTCTTTGCATGCCAAGCTCCGGGTAATCTTGCTTCCTTTTGGGCTGCTAAGTTTAATATTTTGTGGAGAAACAAGTCTTGGCGTGAAAACCTCGTCTGGGCGTCCAGGCGCTTCTCGGATAGGAGTTTTATCATTCTCTGGCTCGGTTTGGATTTGGTGCCATGTGTTATATCATTTGGAAAGAGCGCAACAATATTATCTTTCGAAATCAGACTCTCTTCCTCCCGGCGATGAAGATGCATCTCCAGAAGGCAATCAAAGACAAGGCTTCGACCTTCAAGCGTGTGCTGGATAACCCGAAGAACAGAAGGCTGCAACAGAGCTGGGACTTGAGTCCTTCTATTTTCCTTTGATGGTTGATAGAGGTTTTTCGGTTTTAGCTTAGCCTTTGTTGTTTAGGTTCTTTTGCGTTTCGTTGGATTTCGTGGCACCCCCTCACTCTTCTTTGACTCTAGTCTTCTTGAGTGATCGTTGGTGCCTCGCATCCCCTTCTTGTAATCGTCTGCAAAATCTATACATTTCTTAACTTAACCAAAAAAACAACTGCGAAAGCATAAGCTTGGCCATTTTTGGATTTCTCGGGTACTGTTCACCGGATGCTCCTAATTCGGATTCCCGAGTCACTATTCATCCTTCTGGTGTGTTGCTGATTCCGGGGCTGTGGGCATCGGAATGTGCTGATTTTTGGAGGGAAGCTTCAGCTCAGTCCCCTCTACGTTTTCACCAAACGGTTTTGCAAAAGATGGCCTACATAGAGAGAAATCGTCTGGCCTAGATTCCTTATTCTGCCCAGTTTTCGCTTCTGGTTCACTGGCTGTTCTTATGCTCGATTTGGGTGTTCTAATGGGTGTTTACGGATGATTTTTGGAGGAGAGTCATCCCTCACCTCTTCCTCCCTACCCTTCGAATTATTCCGGTTGGTTTGAGCTGGTTGTGGAGTTCCATTCGATCTAGGTGCTGTGCACGAACTGGTCTGTGCGTGGGTGGGGCTACTCGTCGCACAGCTGCAGGTTGAAGGGAAGCGGCTGGGGACTTCGGTTCTTCTAGGGTGATTCTTGCGCATCATCTTGGCTTGGCTTCCTTTGGTTCCGGTTCCCAGGTCAGTCGATCCTTCCTCCCCTTAACTGTTCGTAGCTGTTGCACTAGTTCTGCTCGATTCTGTGTTGGTGTGGGATTCCTGTGCTGGTGTGTTTTTTGCTGCGTTTGTGGTGTTGGCTGGATTCTTTGGACTGGGGAAGGGTGATTGGAACTAGGTAGATTCGATCCCTGGTGCACAATGATCAGATTCTTCGGTTGAGAGTGGGATGCAGGCCAGGTGTTTGTAGAAATGTCTGCAGAACCTGTTTTGGCTAGAAACGCTCCTTCTAGCCGTCCTTTGGCTGTTGGCCCTTTGGGGCATCTGACCCCCTCTCTTGGGGATGCGCAGCCTTCGGTTCAGCCAGGTGTGGATATGGCCACCTCTTTCGAGATATCCTCATCCGAACAACAAGCTGAAAGGCCCACAGAGACCATCCTCAAGGCTGCATCGATTCAGGGGAAGAAGCCACAGGAGATCGGTCTCCAAGCATCCGGCGCAGCCTCCGACTGGTCACCATGATGCCCCGGCGCGTTCTTGGGCAAATGTGGCTTGGTTGGCGGTGAAAGGTTCCGACTTGTCCTTTGTTCCGCCCACTTTTGTGGATGGAGAGGCTGTTGTGAACCTCCCGGACGAAGCACTCGATGCCATGGACCCGAAGTGGCATGATTGCTTGGTTGGATATCTGGTTGGGAGAAGGAGGCTACCTTTCGGTTTGTTGGAGCAAGTGTTGAGGAAGACGCGAGGCTCCAAGATTGGGGAAATCTTCGCCAACGATCAAGGATTCCTCTTCCTCCAAATCTCGGACCTTGGGTTTAGGAGGAAGATCCTTGAAGATGGGCCGATGACGATTGCTAGAGTCCCGCTAATACTTCGGCAGTGGAAGCCTCTCATGGACCTTAAGAGAGAAGACCAATCCGCCATTCCCATTTGGATTCGCTTGCGAAATTTACAGCTTGAGTGTTGGACGGTGCCGGTGATGAGCGCGATAGCGAGTATGGCGGGGAAGCCGTTGTATGTTGATCAACGGACCAATCAAATGAAGATGATCTCCTTTACGAGAATTTGTGTTGAGGTCACGGCTAATCAGCCAAGAGTTGAGACGGCCAAAGTCACCTTGAAAGATGTTTCTCGGTCCATTAACATTGAATATGAATGGTTTCCGATTGTGTGTTCGGATTGCAATGCGTTTGGCCATAACTGCCATGTTCCTCCCCGGGAAGACCCCATTAGGCACACCCCGAATACAAGACAAGCTGTTCGTCGTCCGGCCAGGCAGACTTTGCTCCTGCTCAACCGGTCGTCCCACCCCCGCCGGTTGTGGATGCTCAGGATTCACAAAGAACGGCCACTCCTCCTCCGACTGTTGTGTTGGAACAGGTTGTGCGCAGGCTAGAAGCTGCTCCTGTTCCGCCTCGGGCTGCAGATGTCCCCGTCGCACCTTAGTCGGAGTTAGACCCGGTTCGGCTTCAGCCCTCCCCAGATTCTGTGCAAACGTCCCCAGCTGAAGACAACAACCCTTCTCAAACAACTCCAGCTCCTCTGCCCGAGCAGGATCAACCTTGGAAAAAGGTGAAGAACAGGAGGAAGAAGAATAAGGGCCCCAAGACAGGAGAACCCTCTCTCCCTGTGGTCGCTGACCAGCCCTCTTAGGACAGACTGCTTGTTGCGGCTCCCCCTCCTTTCGCCTCTACTCGCAAGGGGTCTAGGGGCGCCAGTGCCCCCCCTAAAGTCATCCTCTCTCTCACGGCTGGGTCTCGGCCTGCCCGTGCCCCATCTTTGAAGGACCGTGGAAAGGGTTTGGAAGTGGCTGTCTCCTCCTCGGATGATGATGATATCTCCTCACCTGGATTGCCGTTTCAGCCTCCTCCCTCGGCAGCTACCTTAGTTGAGACAATCCAAGACAGGTTGTTTTCCTTAGCCCCTGACTTGGAGCCGGTGGAGACTGTTGAGGCGTTCAGAGCTTCGCGTCGCAAGCCTTAGAAACAGAGGTAGGCCTTGTTGCCCTTCGCTCTTCGTTGTTTAGAGTAGTTTGTACATAGTTTAGATGTATTTTGGATATTGGAATATTAGAGGACTCTTGGATCCTTTGAGGAGAGCCGAGGTCCGTAAGTGGGCTCTCTCTAGTGGCCTGTGCTTGGTCGGGTTATTGGAGACTAAGGTCCCGGAATATCTTTTTGGCTCTTTGTCGTCGGTTCTATTATTGGGGTGGACGTGGATTGCCAACTATGATTCTTCTCCGGGGGGCATGGTGTGGATTGGGGGACCCCTTTGTGCGCTTTGAGGTGATATCCTCCAATGATCAGGTTATTCATGGAAGAGTTAGACTGATTTCGATGGTTCTTGTTGTTGCATCTCGATCGTCTATGCTCAGAATTCTTTTGTTTCTCGGAGACCTTTATGGGTGGACTTGATCAAGATGAGTTCTTGCATGTTCGACTTACCTTGGATGGTGGCGGGTGACTTTAATGCCTTAAAAGACCCGTCTGATAGGCTCGGGGGTACTAACGCCTAGCCACCCTCTTTTGATGAGTTTAATCAGTGTCTGCGTCAGGTAGAGCTTGAGGATTTGAGATATGTGGGACTTTGGTTTACTTGGTCGACGTCTTCGGGGGCTAATCGGAAAGCGAGGAAGATTGATTGGGTTCTAGTTAACGCTCTCTGGAGCTTGCATTTCTCTTACTCAGAAGCTTCCTTTTTACCGTCCGGAATTTCAGACCACTCTCCTATGGTGGTCAAGGTGATCCAACCAGTTCTTCGAAGAAAGCCCTTCAAATTCTTTGAATTCTGGATGGAGCACCCATCATTTCAGGATATTCTTACTTATGTGTGGGAGGCCCCGGGTGATGGAGTACCTATCTTCAGATTGGTTACCAAATTGAAAGCGCTCAAGGGTCATCTTAAGCAGCTAAATAGAGACTCTTTCTCTAACTTGTCTGAGAGGGTTGCTCAATCCAGAAATGCTCTTAGATTAGCACAAGTGGACCTTCAGCATGACCAGACTAATGTCCTCTTGGCGGAGCTAGAAAAAAGTCATCGTATGACTTTCGTTGAGTTGAGGAGTCAGGAGGAGGCTTTCTTCAGACAGAAATCTAGAATCCGTTGGCTCGAGAAGGGTGATAAAAACACTAAGTACTTTCATCACTCAGTGACTACAAGGCAGCTGAGAAATAGGATTATACCGGTTCTTGATAGGAATGGCAACCTTGTCTCCGAGCCGAGCCTTGTTCAGGATACGTTTGTCACTCACTTTAAGGAGTTGTTTGCATCGTGATCTCCTCCTATTGGACTGGCCTTGGGAGACTTACAGCAAGCCATTCGGCGTTCAATCTCAGAGGATCAGATCGCTTCTCTTGGCCGTCCCTTTTCGGAGACGGAAATTAAGGACACTATTTTCTCTCTAGCTCGTGGGAAGGCCCCGGGGCCGGATGGTTTTAGTGTCGAATTCTTCAAGAGTAACTGGGATCTTGTTGGGCCTTTGATGGTTGAAGCAGTTAAGGATTTCTTTGTTACGGGGAGACTGTTAAGGGAGATTAATTCCACCATCCTGGTGTTGATCCCTAAGATTCCTAATGTTACCTCGGTAAATGATTATAGGCCCATTGCTTGCTGCAATACAATCTACAAATGTATTACCAAGGTATTGGCCAACCGCATCACCTCAGTGCTTCAAGACACCATAAGCCCTTCTTAGAATGCATTCGTTAAGGGTTGGCAGATTAGAAATAACATTCTCCTGGCCTAGGAGTTATTTGCCGGCTTTCACCTACAGCCATATCTCCCCAAATGTGCGGTGAAGGTGGACTTTCAGAAAGCGTACGATATGGTGGACTGGGATTTCCTTGAATTGGTTCTTCGTGCTTTTCGGTTCCCAGACCATTTCATTCGTCTTATCATGATATGCATTCGTACACCTATGTTTTCTATCTCCTTGAATGGGGATCTCCATGGATTCTTCCCTAGTAGCCGCGGCCTTCGATAGGGTGACCCCATGTCTCCTTATCTTTTCATTTTGGTTATGGAAGTCTTCTCAGGGATCCTCACTTCTCGTGCGGAGCAACCAGGCTTCAAGTTCTCTTGGAGGTGCAAGGCCACTCGTTTATCTCATCTTTTCTTGCGAATGATGTCTTTCTCTTTTGCCATGCGGATATGGCCTCTATCCTGCTTTTGAAGGATGGGCTGGATACCTTCTCGGAATGGAGTGGACTCAAGTCGAACAACAGCAAAAGTGAGGTGTTTCTTGCAGGGGGATCGGATAACTTGAGGAGTTAGATCAAGGATACTCTTGGTTTTGTGGAAGGAAAATTGCCGGTGCGTTATCTAGGAGAGCCTATTATATCCTCGAGGCTCGGCAAGGCGGATTGTGTATCTTTAGTCAATCGCATAACAGCTAAGGTACAATCCTAGACCCATCGATTTCTCTCATTTGTAGGGAGAGTTCAGCTTATAAGGTCAGTGCTTCATGCAATCTAAGCCTATTGGACTAGTGTGTTCATTATTCCTGTGGCAGTCTTGGATCGTATTGAGCAGATTCTTAGACAGTTCTTATGGAAGGGGCCTAGCCTTGGCAGGGGAGGAGTTAAGGTTTCCTGGGAGGATGTTTGTCTCCCAAGGGAAGAAGGGGGCCTTGGGATTTGGAGTCTGCGAGAGTACAACAAGGCGGCAATGCTCAAGCACATCTGGATCCTCTTCACGGATAAGGAGTCTCTTTGGTGCAAATGGATTCACTTTACTTTTCTGGGAAAGACAAACTTTTGGGTGGCTAAGACACCGGGCTGCTGCTCGTGGGCTTGGAAGAGGATCCTCCACCTGAGATCCGAATTCCACCTCAACTTCCGCTGGGAAATTGGAGATGGCCAGGTGACATCCCTTTGGTTTGGCCATTGGCATCAGAGAGGTCCGCTGGATCTTATTTGTTCAAAGCAGACTATCTCTGATTCGGGGCTTCCTTGGTATGCAGTTGTTGCAGACCTATTCTCTTCGGCGGGTCAGGACTTTAGGTCATTGATGGATTCCTGGAACTAGCCCCTTCCGGTTCTCTTAGGGGTTCCGGATAGATTTGTATGGAGGGATAATCCTTCTGGTGTCTTCTCGGTCGCCTCGGCTTGGCATATCCTTAGAAGAAGGAAAGACAGGGTTGTATGGTCATCCTTTATTTGGAACAAGGCCATCACTCCGAGATACCAATTCAATCTCTGGCTAATTACAAAGAACTGGCTTCCTACCCAAGCTTTTCTTATGTCTTATGGGAGAATTGGGAGTGAAGTATGTGCATTTTGCAAGCTCACGCCGGATTATATTGACCACCTCTTCTTTGGTTGCTGCATCACGGCTAGTATGGCTTACTTTTGGGTGGCCAAGTGCAATCTCCTGTGGAGAAATGAGACTTGGATAGAAAATCTTCAGTGGGCGATGAGATTCCTCTCAGGTAAGGATTTCTATCACTCCATTGGTCGATTCTCTTTTGGAGCTCTATGCCATATCATCTGGAAGTATAGAAACGACATCCTCTTTAGAGAGCATCCGGTCGTGGTTGCGGCTGTCAAGAAGCATCTTATTAAAGTTGTGAAGGATAAAGCCTTAACCTTCAAAAGCGTGGACGATTGCTCGAGAAATAGGAGGTTACAAAGAAACTGGGGCCTTGACCCGTCTATCTTCAGCTCTCCTATGCCGACCGCCTGTGTTGCCTTCATCTAACCTTGCAGGTTGTTCTTCTTGGCCCTGCGTGGCCCTTTTTGGTTAGTCTGTTTGTTTTTAGTTTGTTGTTTCGGCCCTGCGTGGCTGTTTTTCTTGGGCTACTTGTTTTGGCCCTTGCTTGCTTTGACCGCTTTGCGGTGTTTTGCGGTTGGCGCCCTTTCACTCGATAAGACGTTGTGTCTTGTTGAGTGTAAGTTTTGTGGTGCCGGATTTTGTATATTTGCTGGTTAAAGCTCAATATATCATTACCCTTTACCAAAAAAAAAAAAACAACTGCGAAATCATTTGCCAAGGATGTTTTCATTAATCAAGAACGAAAGTTGGGGGCTCGAAGACGATCAAATACCGTCTTAGTCTCAACCATAAACGATGCCGACTAGGGATCGGCGAATGTTGCTTTTAGGACTCCTACGGCACCTTATGAGAAATCAAAGTTTTTGGGTTTCGGGGGGGAGTATGGTCGCAATGCTGAAACTTAAAGGAATTGACGGAAGGGCACCACCAAGAGTGGAGCCTGTAGCTTAATTTGACTCAACATGGGGAAACTTACCAGGTCCAGACATAGTAAGAATTGTGATCGAGAGCTCTTTCTTGATTCTATGGGTAGTGGTGCATGGTTTGTTCTTAGTTGGTAGAGCGATTTGTGCAGTTAATTCCGATAACGAACAAGACCTCGGCCTGCTAACTAGCTATGTGGATGTACATCTCCACGGCCAGCTTCTTAGAGGGACTATGGCCCCTTAGGCCAAGGAAGTTTGAGGCAATAACAGGTCTGTGATGCCCTTAAATGTTCTGGGCCGCACGGGTGCTACACTGATGTATTCAACGAGTTTATAGCCTTGGCCGACAAGCCTGGGTAATCTTTGAAATTTCATCATGATGGGGATAAATCATTGCAATTGTTGGTCTTCAACGAGGAATTCCTAGTAAGCGCGAGTCATCAGCTTGCGTTGACTACGTCCTTGCCTTTTGTACACACCGCCTGTCGCTCCTACCGATTGAATGGTCCGGTGAAGTGTTCGGATCACGGCGACATGGGCGGTTCGTTGCCGATGACGTCGCGAGAAGTCCACTAAAACTTATCATTTAGAGGAAGGAGAAGTCGTAACAAGGTTTCCGTAGGTGAACCCGCGGAAGGATCATTGTCGAATCCTGCCCAGCAGAATGACCAGAGAACCAGTAACAAACTCAATGGGGACGGTGAGCTCAGCCCGACGTCCCTCTCGACGTCGAGGATCAAGGCTCGGGCGCCTCAGAGTGCTCGGCCTTTGTCCTCGGCGGCACAATGAACCCCGGTGCGGAATGTGGCGCTCCTGTGGCACCCGAACCACCTTAGGTCGCCACAAGCACCTAATGTTACACCTAATTACATCTCTTAGAAGAAGCGTCGTAAATCATAGACATTTTTTTTTTCAAAACGGTCCCAGCGCGGCTCATTAGCGGAAGCAAAATATAATATCGCTATCTCCCCCTCCACAACCATGATACAATTGCACACCACTAAACATCATAATGAAAGACAAAGCCATGACACTTTATTTACATATTTTTAAGATGGGTTTCCTTGGGTCGGTACATCAAAAGAAAGGCTAGGACATGAAGCCACACTCGGCCTAAACCCCAAAAAGAAACTCTCGACCCACTACGACTATCGTGAAAGATCCCCCATCACTAGTGTCGGCTAACCATCCCAAAAAGCTTCAGCTCCTACTTGTCACGCACGGGCCCTCACACCCATCCTGGTGCATCAGGCGGTGGCGGCGGCAACATCCCACGCATCACTCCGTTGCGACGAACGTGGACGGATATGAACTCCTGGACAACAGGGCCCCCAGCCAGGCCCACATTGTACATAACTATACAGCGCACTTGAATATACGTTAGTCCAAAAACAGAGGGACAGTCAAACTCCTTGCACTCGACCTCTACATCGGAAGGTAGGCCGTAAAACACGCCCCGCGTGACAGCAAGGAGCGGCATTCTGCTAATCTGAAATGTTGGTCCCCGAAGGGGTGAGTACAACCACTCAGCAGGTAAATGATCAATAAGCCACTCAATACATCATGCCATGCAATCATCACAATCATAACATCACGTGTCATACAAGAATCCATGCACTACATACCATGGCATCATGCACATGTCATCATACCTCATGTACCATCATCATCATATAGACATCACCATCATATCATACACTTACCATCGTCATGTCACATATGGCATCATCCTTACCATGCATCCATGCATGTAACATCATCATCATATCACATGTACCATCATCACGTCATGCGTCCATGCATATGGCATCATCATCATATCATGCATACATCATTACCATCATGTCATGCATATATCATCATGCATAGTTTGATTTCAATTTTACTTTGGACCGCCATATTTCTCTCTCCCAGGACCAATGTTTGCATCCCACATTTATCCAAGATACAATCAGACCATCCGGCTCCCCCACTCTCCGGGCATCTCGTACCCCAACTAGCATCACGAGGACCCTCCGGCATCCAGCCATTCAAGGCCACCAGGCAACCGGCCGTACCCTTCTAGCCAGGCATCTCGCACTCAAACTGGCATCGCGAGGTATCCCTCGGCACAAGACCCGCCGAGCTTCCGGCTCCCCCACTCTCCGGGCATCTCAATACCACTCGGTCTCCCGAGGACCCTCCGGTATCCAGCCATTCATGACCACCGGGCAACCGGCCGTACCCTTCTAGCCGGCATCTCGACACTCTCGGGGCATCGTCGGCTCACCCCCAACGGCTTCCTCATTTATCTCAATTCACATCATTATAATTCAATTTATCATGGCATGTGATGTGATGGCAAATCAAGATCATATTCATCATTGAGTTCATGCATGCATCTCAACTCATCATCATACATGCAGCAAGACAATCATCCATGGCAATACAATTTATGGAATCCATACAATTTAAAATAGTCCATATTCCATGCCTTTTCAAAGTTTACAAAATTCCAGCATGTACCATCTTTAGAAAGTATTTAAATTAAATATCCATATGCTTCTCAAAAATCATGGAATCAAAACATGTGATAGACAAAACAATAAGATAACAATTTCATAAAAACACATGCCCAATAAAGTTCCACATAAGAAGATACAATTCATACAAAAACAGCATGCAATTTCGGATAGAAACAGAATGCACAGTTTCCGAAATAATTCGATTAAAATATCCGAACGACCTCCGAAAATTATGAAATTTTACCAGGTTATAGTTAAGACCCTAAAGAAGATTTTTTATGAAGACTTCCAGGCCATATTCGTTCTAGATCATTTTCTATAGTCGTACAAAGCTTCTGGATCTAGCACCGAAACGTCCAGCGTAGTCATCTCCGAAATACCGAGTTTTTATCCACTTATTCTTCTTCTTTTCCTCTGAAATTTGGATATGTTTTACTTCAAGAGGTCCCCTACAACTTTCATTAAGAGGTCTAAGCCAAAATTCCAGAGAATAGTCACCATATGGGTCCATGAAATCTCGGGTGTCCTGTACCGTGTCTCCAGATTTACCGTCTTCAAGAGTAAGTCGATTCACTAGGCTAAACTTGCTCATTTTACTTCAAATTTGATTATGTTAGTCTTTAGGATGTTCTCTACAAGTTTCATGAAGAAGTCGAAGAGAAATTCTTGATAAAAATCAACATGCAACCACAAATCTACCAAAAGGTCAGCGAAATCGTTTCCAGATCTAGTATCTTCGTAGGATGAGGGTTTGACCCCTTAAATATCCATCATTTTGTCCCAAAGTTTAGTATGTTGTAGTTTAAGATGTTAGCTACAACTTTCATGAAGGAATCAAGGTTAAAATCAAACTCGAAACATGTATGCAAGCCCTCACAAGATTCTGGTCCAGGCGGTTCATGCGAAAACAGCATGCAAACTCAAGAACAAGTCACATTCTAGCTCCGGTTTTGCATATCCTATGATCCGAAACCTACCACCAACAAATCATACATGCAAGGCACACATGCAAGGGTGGAAATCAATCCCAACTTGCCTTAAAGACCGAACGAACAGCAGCAAAAGAGACGGCACACTGGCGACGGACGGACGGCATGCGGCGGCGACTCCTTCTCCCTCTCGGCCTCCCTCTCTCTCTCGGCGATTCCCTCTCTCTCGCAACTCACTCTCTCTCTCTCTCTCACTTGGCCGAATGACACCAACCGGCCACCCTCTCTCTCTCCTCTCCCTTTTATTCCCCCAATTCTCCATCATTTGCAATGATGAGCTTGCCTCTCCAATGGCCAATGCATGCCATCTTCCTTTGTGCCACTTGTCATGACACATGCAATGGGCTTTTGGGCTTGGGCTTGGGGCATTTGGGCCGGCCTCCTTTGTGGCCAACAACAGCCCATTCGTGGGCTTCAATGGGCCGGCCAACTTGGCCCATTAAAGGTCCACTCTTGGGCCTAAGGCCCAACCTAAATAAAATCAAATTTTACCCCTTTCTTATTCTTTCTTTTAAGAATTAAATTACTAAATCCCACATGGCCAAAATCTTGTAACATTTTTATTTATAGGAACTTAGTCTATAAAGTGCATAGCCAAGCATAGATTATTCTCATTAATTTATCTAATTTAAAATCTCATATACACAAGCATATATCACTTAGTCTTAAGAGAAAACCAATGACTAAAACATGTACCATAGGAAATTTTATCACCTAATTATGGGCCTTGACACACCTTAGAGCTTGTCTTGAAATTTTGGGATGCCACACGGAATGCGCCAAGGAACTTTAACAAGAGTGCGATGCTCCCACCGCCCCACACACGGTGCACGCGCGGGATGCCATGCAATCTCATATTACTCATAACGACTCTCAGCAACGGATATCTCGGCTCTCGCATCGATGAAGAACGTAGCGAATTGCGATACTTGGTGCGAAGCTACCGTGCGCTGGATTATGACTGAATGCCTCTAAGTCAGAATCCGGGCTAGAAGTGACGCATAAGCTCGCTGCTTGATTGCCGACCTGCAGTAGGGGACTTGTTCCCCCAAGGGCATGTGTCGTTGGTGAAGCTCTTGCGATGGATGAACCGTGTGGGCCGCCTTGAAGCACAATTCCTATTGAGCAATGAGTAGAATCTTTTGCAGACGACTTAAATATGTGACGGGGTATTGTAAGTGGCAAAGTGGCCTTGCTGCCACAATCCACTGAGATTTAGCTCTTGTCGCTTCGATTCGTCCCTCTCCCTAACCCCTAACTCCACAACCAACCAACAATTTCCTCTTCCTCGGAACGAGCTTGAGGGTCGCCGTCCTCCGTGAGGCCCTTCCGATTTCTCCTAAGTCCCGAGCACTCTAGTTCTCGCACCCACGGCTTGAGAGTGAGTAGTCCTTGCAACATCGGAGGCTTACATAGCTCCTAAGGCTTATGCGGCCAATGCGCACATGACTTGAGAGTGCATGCACACAAGGGTATGTGTGTGCTGCTCCAGGCATGAGCATGTGACTACATGCCACGACTTGAGTGATGTATAAGCGGCATGAGAGGAAATCGAAACGCTCCCGAGTGTTGTGTCTGCGCCCATGACTTGTGCTTGGCCTACTTGCCATGACTTGAGAGTGCTTCCATATGGTCCCGTCGTGACAAAGGCCAACGTGCCCTGACTTTTGTGCAAATGACTACTGGTGAATGCCGATCGATCCCACATCGTGTGGATCAATCCTTCAATCCTCAGGCCTTCCCCTCACCATGCGATCGATTGTGAAATTCTTGGATTGTTGAGAGATGAACTTGTTGCCAGAAAATTTTTTTTACCAAAAAAAAAAACAACCGCAAAAATCTTTTGTAAGTTGCTTTTTTTTTTTTGGTACGAGAAAAATTTTGGTAAGTTGTTCGTCTTTCATAAATCCAAGAATTTCACCTCTGAACTACTAGTCGAG